>BMAO01021886.1:0-42970 GCA_019973975.1 Trichonephila clavata
TTTTTCAGAATTTTTGAAGTATCAAGCATATTACTCATGTTCAAGACAGCATGTCATGAATTTTAATATCCCTCACATCAATTAAGCACAACTTCATCAATATTCATATGCATTTTCTGAGCCTCTGTTTCAGAATCCAAAAAATTGATGCCTCTGAATGGCTTCTGTAAACGTCAAATATTACGATACGCCTTATAAAAAGTATTAAGCTGTCTAATCATAAGCTATTAGGTTTTACAAAGAGTTTTGTACGCGTTTATGTACTTCGATTACTTTGATGTATTTTAAGGTGTGTCATTTTTTGAAGAAGTTCATGAAGGGTTTTCTTAAAGTTATTGATTACCCACGTAAAAAACTCAATATATATGTATATAATACTGCTCTTCTCATTTCTTGAGAAATATTTCTTTAAAAAAATCCTTTTTAGTAAAAGTTTTCTGGCCATTTTAATGTAATCTCTGAGTTAGATTTCATGATAATCTTGAGAATTTTTTTTATGAACAGAATCTGCTGTAATCTTGTGTATAAGAATCACTTATATAATTTTAAAGCTTTTGATAACTACTTACAATTACGTATTAGCAATGTAAAGAAGATTAAAAATTTATAAAATATGGCTCAAATTACTTTTTTACTCGCTTAGAACGAAACTAATATTTTCGGAAAATATAATTCATTTTAATCACCTTTAAAAATTCTTACAATAAATACACTCTTTTTTTAAGGAAAAGAAAAACGAAGCTACATAAAGAAAGACTGCTTTCATCGAAATTAGGCACATGTAAAGGTTATACATAGATCAGGAAATTATTAAAAATTCGAAGCTGTAGAACACATCAACGGCTAGCAGTAGTACTTTGAATATTAAAATTAGTAATTGATGGCGACCCTAAGCGGCGTTCATGCTTGTATACGTGAGGAATGAAAACAACATCCACATATTAGGAAAAACTACAAAAGCAAAAGCAATTACTAAGTTTACTTCCATTAATAAAGTATACAAATTGAACTTCTTCAACTTGACTGTGACGGCTAATTGCAAGGATGGCATTTTGCTCTAAGAGATTTATGATGTCTGAAAGAGGCAATAAACAGTTATATCTAAACACAAAAGACGTAAAGAGCTTATCTTTAAAAGCAATATTTGGAGGACAATGATACCAAAGGAATTAAAGTCAAAAATTACAAAAAAAGCTGAGTTATAATTAATTATACAATAATCATATCACACACAATAAAATTTCGATCTGGATAAGCCAAAGGAACTTATGCAGATCTTCTTGTTAAGACTAAGACCCCAAACAATAGAACTGAATGCAATGGATGGCACAATACATTGCTTGTAGATCAGAGTATGAGCATTGGAGTTAGTATAAGTGTTACAAGAAATAGCACTTAATCCTTGTAGTAATTTATCACATTTGTTTTAAGTATAAATTAAGTGCTTTTTCCAAGAAAGCTTATTATCAAGAAGTCCCATTTACTGAACTTCCTCATTGAAACTAAAGGGATATCAGCCAATAGTAAATGATTAGCATAAAAAGGAAAATTCCATTTCTCTTAATAATAATTACACTGGATTTAAACTTTAATTCAAATCACTTAGCATAATCAGAAGTGAGATTTAAAAAATCTTGAGCTCGAAGAAAAATGGTAGATTTTTGCCCTAGAAACGAAGCAAGGAAAAAAAAAAAAACATTAGTAAAAGCTACAATTTCGCAGCAGGAATAATTAGTCTTCAAATATAAGGTCATGAAGGTCAAATATTGGACTCGGAATTGAACCTTGGAGACAATCCAAAATGCATTGAAGAAATGGATCTTAACTTCAACTTGGCAGTCCTAGGTATCAAAAAAATCTGAAATAAGGGGAAAATATTGATAAGAAGACCTGTGTTTTTCAAAAAGTTGAGGATACAAAGTCACCATGCATGGTCGAAAGCACCTTTATAATACCGATAAATATCAGAATAGTATGTAAGTTTTACCTTTTTGAACACTCTCATTTAGTCGTATAAGTGCGTTTTCGGTATTCTTTTGAGCTGTAAGTCGGTATTGATAGTTGTTAAGGAAGTTTTCTCTACGCAAATTCAAGTAAGGTCTATGAATAAACAGTCTCATCAGGAATTTTTTTAAGATAGGAAGCAAATTTTAATGCATCTGATATTGTCTAAATTAAATACTTTATATATATATAGCCTCTTTGTCTTTTGAATTAAGAATCAGATGAGCATTTTTCCAGACATGGGGGAAAATGCAATGTTAAAATACAAACTAAGTAGTTTATAAGGAAAACAGGAGGAAAAACACAAAATGAAATTCTTTTACAATTTCATATGGAATAGAATAGACCAGGATGCTTATTCACTTTAGCTTTGAAATTATGGTATCCACTTCTTCTTGAGAAAAAGAGGGACCAGAATATAAAAAATAAACAATTCGAGTGGCGTGATGAAACTGCTTAAAAAAGTTGCTACCATTCTTTCTTCAATCAAAAGGGAAGTTTTTGAAAAAACAGCGTTAATTGTCTGTTGTAAAGATTTAGTTAATCTGCCTTGGAAGCTGAATATCTTTAATCTTCGCGTTTTCCATAAAATTTCTTTTTAACTCAGAAAATGTAAATCCCCCCCCCCCCCAACATTGTGAACATAAATTGTTGAAAAGAATTTTTTCCATGAGTTAAGTCATGCTCCTAAAAGCATTTTATTTGAATATTTTATGTCCTCAAGATATATTTAAAGACCCCTTGAAATTTATAACGGGTCTATTCGCGTTCTTCTTACTAATAATCTTCTTGGGAAATAATGGGTCTTTAAAACTTATTCTATTGAAAACTTTCCTCCGAAGAAGATGTGATTATGTAAATTAAAAGACTTGTATATAAAGATTAAACTTTCGAGCTAGAGAGAGAGGTTATAGAGACTGCTGACGGATAGCAGTGATTGGTTAACGTAAAGCTAAGCAAGAACAATTCGTAGCTTATTTGATTAATATTAAGATTGACGATTTGGTCAATTAAGTGTTAAATTGGATTAGAACGATTTGAATTACAAGGTATGTTGCCTGGACGTGAGTAATCCGATTGATTATTAATACTTCTGGTATCTCGTCTACCTCGCTGTTGCTTCCCATATTTGGTAATTGGTGCATTTCTTAACTTAGGTTATTGAATTTGTGTCACTGTTGAAAATTGTGAATCAATAGAGTTTGTTTTGAATATGGCTAATCTTCCTTCCGACTTTCTCCCACTAATGGATGGCACGGGACATCCATTACAAATTGTGCTGCGAACACATTAAAATCTACGACGGACATCCTTCACTCTTTTTCTCATACAACTGATTTTATTGGATCTCCCGACAACGTTTTGAAAACTGCGCTACCTAGTAGGCATTGAAGAAATAAAAGTCGAAAAACTGCGCTACCTAGCAGACATTGAAGAAATAAAAGTCGGAAAACTGCGCTACCTAGTAGACATTGAAGAAATAAAAGTCGGTTGGTAAAGGAGCTGACACCCAAAGTCTCCTGCTAGGATGTTAAGAGTAAGTTGCTAATGCATGAGCTGAGAACGGCATAAAGATTAGGAATACACGAAGAACCAAACTTCGGGAAACGTTTCCAATTAGTTTTTTTTTTGTGGCTTGGTTTTACTTCTCAATTTTACATACATTCCCATGATGGCGCCACAAAATATTATTTTCTCTCTCTCTCTATATATATATAAAGTTTTTCATAATATAATCTAATAATTTATTTATACATAAACTTAACCCAGTCGCCAACTACCCATGAAAGACAAGGCCTACTGGGACCATCTCAGTTTTCGTGATCTTGGACACAGAGGTGCATGAGCAGATGTTCCGGTCAGGTGGTCAGTTTGACGCGAAACTCTTTCTGTTTAGCTCCCAAGCAAGCTTGGTACTCATTTATCGACCCACTGAAGGGATGAAAGGCTGAATCGACCTTGCCCAGTCCGGAATTTGAACCCCGGACCTATGGCATGAAAGCACGATACTCTAGTACGCAGCCACTGAGCTTATTTATGCCTAAGATATAGTAAATAAAAGCAAACACATCTTTACAACAGCATGGAATGTGAGTGAGGGAGTGAATATTAACGTCGCACTATTCAGCTACACTAGGGCTTTTAGTGTCGGACCTCGTAATCTAGAGCCATTGTCAAGTGACGAGACGACACTTAAGCTGGAACTCCCCTCTCTTAACTTCCACACAACATCAACAACAGAATGGAGTAAAACCTCAGTTTGGACAAATATGCATAAATGATGATGGTACGGCTTTGCATAAACGTGTACAAATAGTTAAACGCGACGATGTACCGCAAATTTTACAGTTAATTATGAATAATATCCATATGCAGAAAAATCTAGAATGCATTAAATTAAAAATAGAAAAGCACGATTAAAAGAGTATAGTGTGTGTTTTTATACAACCCCTAAAGAGCATCCTAGAACATATATTAAACCATCGTGCACTGAGTTAGCTGCTATCATTTCTAGAAAAAAAAATCAAAAATCAAATAAAATAAAAATAATAATTCTATAGACGGAATTGTTTACAGTTTTTCAATTCGAACAATGAGTATGAACAGTTGTATAATTGGTACAATGGGGGTCCACCATTAGTATTTAATAAAGTATTTAATAAAATATATAATGAGAGAAAAATAAGCATGACAAACAGTATTCACTCTATCGATTAAAAGCGGCCGCGGTGGCCAAGTGGTCTAGGCATCGGATCATAGCTAGCATGTCATGAGTTCAATCCTAATACCACTAAAGACCCGCCGTGTAGGGGAGCGATACACGTTAAATCTGTCGAGAGCTCAAATGTACTCCCGTTGGTGTGGTGTGGTAGTTAGGAGAGGGGGTGCCGGCTCAGGTGTCGTCCGCGTCACTTGACCATGGTTCAAAATTACGCGGACCGTCGCCAAAAGCCCTCGTGTTACTACTCAGTGCAACGTTAATATTATCTCACTCACTATCGATTAAAAATCCATTATACACTGGTGTCCAAAAGTTAAGCATAATGGATAATTATGTGAATAAAGAAGGAACTGTAATCAGAATGGCGGCCACAATGCATGCTCTCTACTCCAGGTTAATCGCAGGCGACAGTGAGTTGCGGTAAGGGAACACATCTGACAGGCCTACGAGCATGTAGACCAATGTGCCCTAAGCGTCTGTACACGGTCTGCCTTGAAACTGTCGTACCGGTAGCTGAAGAGAGCTGACGAGATAGGTCTGATGTTGTGCTCCGTCTGTTTCTTTTGGCAGTAACTGCCAAATACCGGTCCTCATTCGGCGTTGTAACTCGGGGGCGACCTGTGCTGTAACATGTACTCGCATTACCATCATCTTGGAATCGTTGCCAAAGCCTGGAGATGACACTCTGGGCGATTCCAAGTTCCTCGGATACTTCCAGCTGGGTACGTCCACATTCCACGATTATTCTACCACGTAAAAAATCATCCAAATGCTTCCTTTGTGCCATAACTATGTGGTTATTGCATTGAAAGGCTTTTAAAGCGTTTGTGAACAATTTTACTTCTTTGCCACCATTCCTTATATACCCCTCTCTTACACTCTCGTCATTGTGACGTACTATCCGCGCCATCTGGTAGTTTCCTGTAATTTGCATATTCTTCTTCAAGATGTGTGTGATAATTCTACAGGTGAATTTTTTTTTTTTTTTTAGAGTTCAATTTCTGTGTGATTCTGAATTATCCTTGATTTATGGACATGAGTGTATGTATTCAACACAAAATTTTTGGATGGAAGTTTCTCATGAAATTTTGAATTTGGGGACTTTAAATGGGAGTTAAATTTACGTTGCACTATAAAGCTGCACGAGGGCTGTTGGCGATGGACCTCGTAATTTTGAACCACGGTCAAGTGACGAAGACGATATCTGCTTCGCTTAAGAACTAAATTAGGAGGTCCATTGCCAACAGTTCTCTGTATAGCTTTATTTCGATTTTGTTTAAAAAAGAAATTAATATTTCTAATGATATAGGAAGGATTAGAGTTTTTATAGGTCATAGTGGTTGGTTAGAATGGCTTAATTTATATTAAGATAACTGGGACGTCTGCGAGAAAGAAAAAAATGAACTTTTCTTGCACCAAATAAAAAATTAACTCAGTTACTTAAATTTAAAGCTACGGTAATAAACTTTTTATGTTGAACTATCTGTATATTTATGTACTTGTTAATGTAAAAAAATTTCATTTTAAATTACAAATAAATCTGTAAGAGCAATAATTAATCAATTACTATTTTTTTTATTTTCAAGCATGTTCTTACCTTTTGGTACACTTTGCATAAAATCTACTGCATATATAGCTATAAAATTTCACGGAGTTTTTGTAAACTTAAAAATCCATAACATGAACAAAATGAAATTTTAAAATAAAATTTATAAAAATTTAATTTTTTTTAATTTAGTGATTTAAATTTCTTTTAAATTTTATGCAGTAATTTCTGAATGTTTATTTGAAAATGAATTCATTCCCTTTGTAAAAAATTTGTTAATCTTGTATTATGCAAAATATCAGGACTATAGATAAAGTAAATTTTGAGGAAAGTGTACCGGAATCACCACAAAAATGTTTTTTGAGAAAATTGCAAATGAAGATATTTTAATCTATGATTTGTAAAATAATATATTTTAATAGAATATAAAGTCATACCATTGTTAATTGGATTATTTTGCATCATTTCTCAGTTTTTAAATTGTAAGTTTAAAATTCTAGACGTCTTTTTAATTAACCTTTCCCTACTTCATCAATACGTGTTATCAACGATTCACATCATCTTCCATTTAAAATACCAAAGTTTTTTGTCTATAAGTTTTAGTATTTTTACTTCACTTTCAACATCATCATTACAGAATATTACAAAATTCTTTACACTTATTTTTATTGTTATAAAAATGCACAAAAAATGTCTTTGATGAATTTACGAAGCTAATTTGATGTCTAATTTAATTGGAACTCTGCTTTTAAATATCATAACAAAAGAATCTCTGTTTTTGTATTCATACATATGAATATTTATTTATTTTAATCTAAAACCAAAAGTATATATATAATAAACATATAAAGTTATTCATGAGCATTCAAGTGTTAACAATAAGCAGTTAGGAAAAACGAAATGTCTACTTTACAAGCTGTGTATTTAATTTAGAATAATCTTTAAAATCTATTTTGTACTATACACTTGATTTATAATTTAAAAACTACACTGAGTACTTATAAATGCAAAACTAGATATAATTAACATTTAAAAAGACAAAAAAAAAAACTTCAAAATTTTGTTACAAATTATTTAAAGTTTCCGTAATTTTTGCACAAAAAATGTACAATTTTCAATAAATTTGAACATATAATACAGAAAAATTACATTCTTCGAATAGAAAAATTAGATTTTTACAATACATATTGAATACACTACGGAGTTTGAAGAAAGTGTACCTGAATCACAGTTACATCACATTTGTTTACAAGTTTAAAATTCAATTTTCTAGCGTTCTTTTGATCGAATTCTCATAAATAGTGCATCTATAAAAGAATCAAAGTGCCCTCTATTTTTACAAGTAAAATTTAAAAAAATGCAAAATTTAAAGTACCTTCACGGCCCAGTTACCTTAAGAATTGTCGAATGATCTCGTGTTTTTGACTAACGGTCAAATGATAAAATCAACACCTGATCTACACTCATGTCCATAAATTAAGGATAATTCAGAATCACACAGAAATTGAACTCTAAAATAAAAATTTCACCTGTAGAATTATCACACACATCTTGAAGAAGATTATGCAAATTACAGGAAACTACCAGATTTCGCGGATAGTACGTCACAATGACGAGAGTGTAAGAGAGGGGTATATAAGGAATGGTGGCAAAGAAGTAAAATTGTTCACAAGCACTTTAAAAGCCTTTCAGTGCAATAACTGCATAGTTATGGCACAAAGGAAGCATTTGGATGATTTTTTACGTGGTAGAATTATCGGACGACTGGAATGTGGACGTACCCAGCTGGAAGTATCCGAGGAACTTGGAATCGCCCAGAGTGTCATCTCCAGGCTTTGGCAACGATTCCAAGATGATGGTAATGTGAGTAGATGTTACAGCACAGGTCGCCCCCGAGTTACAACGCCGAATGAGGACCGGTTTTTGGCAGTTACTGCCAAAAGAAACAGACGGAGCACAGCATCAGACCTATCTCGTCAGCTCTCTTCAGCTACCGGTACGACAGTTTCAAGGCAGATCGTGTACAGACGCTTAGGGCGCATTGGTCTATATGCTCGTAGGCCTGTCAGATGTGTTCCCCTTACCGCAACTCACTGTCGCCTGCGATTAACCTGGAGTAGAGAGCATGCATTGTGGACACCGAAACAGTGGTCTTGTGTGATGTTTTCCGACGAGTCCAGGTTCTGATTCTCGCCGGACTTTCACATGGAGAGCGCCAGGTACCCGTTACCACCAAGAGAACACCATTAAACGACACCGTTACGGTGGTGCAGGATGGCTCGTTTGGGGAGGAATTATTCTTGGTTCCAGAACTGACCTGCATGTTCAGACTGTAACGATGACAGGCCACATCTATCGGGATGTCATTCTGGAACAACATGTACGTTTGTTTCGGGGCGCCATGGGTGTTAAATTTCTGTTTATGGATGACAACGCCCTTCCTCACCGTGCAAACATTGTAGACGAATGCCTTCAATCGGAGGATATCACCCGTATGGATTGGCCAGCATACTCACCGGACTTGAATCCAATAGAGCATGTGTGGGATATGCTTGGCCGACGAATTGAAGCCCGTCAACCCCCTCCTACCTGTCTACTGGAACTTCGGAGGGCATTGCTTGATGAGTGGTGTAATATTCCCCAAGATCAGATTGATAATTTGATACTCAGAATGCGTAGGCGTTGTAAGGTCTGTATTGCATCGTCTGGGAGACATACTCCATATTAACCATCATACTAACCATGTTATACTGTTTTTTGTAAATAGGTTCTTTTTTAAAATTGCTCCAGGGAGTAAAAATCGCAATTTTTATTAATTATGTCAAACATATAGCATCTTTTTTGCTCTTTACCTTTTGTTTAATAAATAGACTTTGCAAATAAGTCAAATTTGTTTTGCTTCTGTCTCTTTTTTTGCCTGAACTTCATTATCCTTAATTTATGGACATGAGTGTAATATATGTTGCAAAATCTCAACCCTGTAATCAATTTCTTTATGTGTATGTTGTCTAAACTACAGTTAGTTTTTAAATACAAGCAACCCAGAGGGTTTTATCTGTCTGTGTCCTTACTAACAAAGGCCAATTCCAATTTTTTTAACACGTTATTATGTTTCACTTGTATGTAACAGAATCTTTGAACTTGATTTTGACCCACTTAAAAAGATCAGATGAATTCGAAATTTTGCACACTTGTCAAGGACCGAGGACATTACAATAATTTCACAATTTTGTTACATTGTCCTGATCCGGACATCAGGAAAAACGATTTCTTGGTTTGGCGACTAATTCATTGCACCGTTTCCAGATTTGGCGACTAATGCTAGATCCTATTTACAGATATGGCGACTAAAAGATAAAGCTACAACCCTATAAAAGCGAAAACTTTTCAGTTGGCAATTACTTACTATAATATAAACAATTGTCTAGTTTTTCTAAAAATGGGGGGGGGGGGGAAGACTCGTGCAAGTGAAAAAATATTTATGTTCTAACCCAGCTTTTCTCATACTGTGGCGTGCATCTCCTGGGGGAGGGGCATGATAACCCTACGGGGGGGGGGCGCTAGCATATCGAAAAGTCCAAAATAAAAGATTTATAATAATTATTAATTTACCAAAAGGAAGCAAAACAAAATACATTTTGACATGATAAAAAATAAAATACATATTCACACTGATATAAGATACTTATAAATGTATCAGTACCTCAAAAAGTATTTAATAATTGATTTATCAATACTAAATTAAAAACAAGTTTAGTAATTACTAGTGACTTCCATGGACTTGTCATATACAAAATATAATACATATATTGATAATATGTGCAGTTTATAATAAACTGTACAATGCGACTTGCAGTAGGGTTTTTTATACTACATTTTTACACTAACTCAGCATTTCGGAATAGAAATAGTAAGAAATTATAACAATTGTTATAGAACACCCCTCGTTTTTACCACGATGACATTAATTTTCTCGGTCATAATTTTATTCTTATATTAAGAATGATTTTTTTACTTTTTAGTTCGATTCAGTATAAAAGCGTGCTTTTTAGCTTTTTTTTAACTATAGTTTATTACAGTTGAATGTCACTTTTTAGCTCAATGCATTCCAATTGAAGATTTGAAGGTAATTTATGTATTTCTACAAAAAATAGGATAGAAATCTAATAGAATCGAAATCTTGATAGAATCGAAAATCTTGAAATCTACTTTCAAACTCTTGAATCAAATCAAAAATTAATGCAGTATATTTTGTGCAACTCACAAGTTTATGTGCAGCCAAAGTACCGAAATGTGTCAAATCCATTACATTTATTTGATTGTGCCAAAACTTCAACTTTCTTTCAAACGCTGTTGCTGTTTGGAACATATTATTAATAAATTAATTTTTTTTCTTAAAGTCTCAAATTTAAATCATTCGAATGTTCTGTTTAGTCTACTAACATTCGATGGCCCCTTTTCCTGTGAAGGGTGCCCTAGGCCAAGAGGGTTAGGAAATCAAAATACTATGCAATGTACTGTATACAAATATTTTAATTCTTCAAAAATTCGCCGTCGAATGGATACACGCGTAATTCGAAACTTAAATTCTCATGGCATACTGAGATGTTTTTATTCAAACTTTTATTTCAAAATAAATGTCAACAAATCGATTACATATAAAAAAATATTGCAAATATTTATTTTTTAAAAGAAATGTGTAAATTTAAATATTTTCATAATTTGCGTTTGGGCCGCACTTTAGACAAGCATGCTTTAAATGGTGTCTAGATTCCTTCCAGATCGATGGATGGCAAAAGGTATTGAAGCCTTCTGATCTACTTCTTGAAGGTATTGAGGTATTCAAAAGGTATTGAAATAAGGTAGAATCTGAGCGTCTTCCCCTCGATCTTTGTAATGTAGATTGAAAGAGGAATTTATTCCTCAGAACCTCTTTTAATCAATAACAACTTTTAATTATAGAACCATTTTTTTTAGTGTAATCCTTTTTTCTTGATTATGATGTGTAATAAATTTAATTTGTTTTCAGTTAGGAGTCTCATGAAATTTGTCTTCCCCATGTTAAAACAAAACACTCTTAAAAAAACAATGAGATAATGTCCTGTGATATATTTAAGTACAGATATTTCAGAAATGAGATTCAGCTTCACTTTTTTTATGAATATTTTCTGAATTAATAAAAATATTGTTGATTAAATTTCCGAAGAAAAACATTCTTGTTCATCAGTATTATATGGTTAATGAGCATTATGCAATAGAGTCGCAAGTTTTTAGTGGTCATTATTATTTCGTAATTATGGATTGTTCTTACCTTTTCTAATTTAATCCTTTGGAACTAGGAAAGTAATTCAAATTTACAGAAATAAATTTTAATTAAATATAATTATTTTAAATTGAGATTCAAGTAGTTCTAGTTTGGATTATTACTTTTTCTATTAGAAATACCATCTAAGCTATCAAAGACAACTTTATGGAAATAATTTGCTTGCATGCAGATGTAAAGTACTTAATACGTATTATATATGTATACCAGACATTTCAGAAATGTCAGTGTGAACAAAAGGACTTCAGTGTACCGCAGAAGAAAAGATACGTTGATGGAAGTCGAAGACAATTTCACAAGATTTGTGATGAAAGATTGTTCTATTTAGCATTCTAAAGACACCACCTCAACATGAGGCAAGATGACTCGTTGACAGAGACAAAGATCTATGAAAGGATAAACTATCAGTTGAGAAACAAATGTGATGGATGTCACCGAACTCATTGTTTGTCGAGTAATAAACAAACACACACACGCACACAAAATATTTTTAAGACATATATGTCACTTGCTTATATATTAATGCTGCTTAATTTCAGTTTGAGTTTTAAAATAAACGATGAAATGAATTGAGATAACACATTTTAACAGATTTAAAATACCAAACTTAATACAGTTGAAACGCTTATTCAATTCCTACTAATAGTTCACTCTCTCCCTATATATATATATATATATATATATATATATATATATAATCAAAATTTCTCTACAAGAGAGAGATAAATTAACATGATTAAAACTGAAAAGAATTGTAATTGCAAGATAGACAGACAACAGAATTTAAAAGGAGATATGAAAAATTGAAATAACAGAGTTAAATATAAAAATAAAAAAGAATGGATGCTACAGGATCAACATTGCTGACTTAGGACAGCTCATATACAAAAAAATTTCTCTTAAAAAAGTTCTCTATATAAAAGTGGGGTTGAACATGTTTTTTGGCCAGCTAACCTTCCCCCTTTCTGTTAATATTACCGAGCAAAACCTATTTGAAATAATGGATAGGAAATCAAAATCCATTATGAGAAAAAGGTAACTTACCTAAAAATTGCATACAGAAATGCAGAGCCCGCGCTAAATCTGTGTACAATAAACAAGTTATTGCCAGATTCTGGACCCAAATACAAATTCAAAACAAAGCAATGGCTGAAAAATAGCACTTAGAAAAAGTATGAAAAAAATAGAAATAATAAAATAAGAATTGTAAACATACTACCATTATCTTAGAAACTCTAAGATAATATAATTTAAAAGTTAAAATAAATTTTATCTAAAACTAGAAATTGGGGGTATCTAAGACTATCTAGGAAGAATAATAAATCTATAATAATAACCCGTTAAAACTATGGAAATTTAATCCTTACTATTTAGAATTCCTTTATTCAAATAACTATTAATAAAATTAATTGGGTATTTTTGAATTAATATATATATATCTTGTTAAAATTTTCAATTGTTAATAAAATACTTTCTATTCATCCATTCAAGTTCAAACACATTTTTTAAAACGTGTAGTGGATGACCCTTGATTTTAATACACAGTTTTTTCAAATATTAATTCATTAATTAAATTAAAAATGAATAAATAGAAACAAACACAAAATAAGAGTCAAACAGCATATATAAAAAGGAAAAATGCTCACTGTGTGAACTTGTAGTGTAATGGATAGCGTGTTAGACTTCTAATCCAAAGGTCGAGGGTTCAAATCCCTCCGGGGATGGCCTAATTTTTTGAGAATGGGATTTTTTTTTACCATACTATTTTATTAGAATAATTAAATTTAATAAATGAATAAATAGTAAAACACACACACCCTATATAGAAAAGAAAATGGAAAATATTGCAAGGAAAATCGTTTTCTATTTTGTCACTTAATATTGTGATTCTGTCATATGTATATACATATTTGTATTAATTGTAATTATTTAATAAAAAGTAACTAAAATAAAATTTTCTTTGTTGACCTAATTAGAAATTGAATTAATTTTTTTTTGTATTACTTGTTTTGTAATAACTTCACAACAAACATTTCCGAATTGTGACTTCTAATGCAACACGATAATTCCAAATCATACAAGGCTTTTGAAATCTATAATACTCTTATCCGAAATAGAGGCTCATTAATAATATTGATTTCAAATGTTTTGTAAACTCTGAAGAGAAAGTACCTTTTTTTTAAGGAGTAGAGTATATCAGTGTTGGATTGTTACTATGTCAGATACCGTAATAACTGGAATCCAGACATTGTTGATTATTCAAAACACTCGCTCAAACTACTGTTATTGCATTATTAATTTCGTGGTGCAGGCAGGCTGGCGTGGTTGGCATGTCACTGGCCTTCTGCACCCAAGGTTGCGGGTTCGACCCAGGACCAAGTCGGTGGATTTTCAAGATGCAAAAAATTAAAAGTGGCCATGTCGTATGATTGTACAGCATGTTAAAGATTCCTAGACTGTCTGTTTGGCTTGGGTGCTCTAGGCAAAATAAAAAATCCTAGTACAGGTTCGCATTGTCAAGAGCACAGGTGCCTCCCTCTGGGGAGGAAACAATGCGTCAAAATTTCTTGCAGTAATTGGTTTCGCCAATATGGTGCTATGCTAAAAAGTGATGCTAGACCTAAAAGTGATGCTTTGCAGACCTAGTACATTCCTGTGGAATGTACTAGGTCTAACCTTTGCAGACCTAGTACATTCCTGTGGATTGTACTAGGTCTGCAAAGGTTAAAATGCCAATGCGCAGCCCCATTAGAAAGTTTAAAATGCGGAAAAATGTTAGTCGTGATAAGGTTAATCCAACATTCTTCGAACTAAATTTACCCACCTTTTCACTACCAAAATATAATCTCGCCTTTAAAATTTAACTTCTTAGAAGTCTGCCTTATATATATATATATATGTCTGTGAAATATCCGCAATATATAACAAAAAAGGAAGCAATTTTTAAATTATTGAAATATGTGTTTGTATTTTTGAATTTTTCTAGAGTCTCAAAGAATCCTATATCAAGTCACAAATGCAGCTTTTATTGATATAAATGTGGTCTTACATATAATAAATTTTACCAAGACGTTCTTTACTTAAATTATAGGTTCTCAACGTGGGTGATAACGCCCCCTTGTGGGCGTATGAGGCTTTCAGGGGGAGGGCAGTAAAAGATCCAGAGAAAATATGGGGGCGTTGAGGTGGCACGGAGGAGCTTGGGTAGATTAACCAAATATAATCTAAAAAAGATATAAAAAAAACACGCAGATTATGTACTAACAAAAGTAAACTTTAACACTGTTTACATATGTTGTTTGTATGAATTTAAATCATTTCTCTATCCCATGTACGAAAATTCAGATATTTCGGTAGTTCTGGAAGTGGATGAAAAACTTAAAGATTACATTATATTATCTTCATTAAATTGAATGATATAGTGCATTTTATTTTCTGTAGTGCACGTGTTGTCTTTGTCTGTGAGCAGTAGGGAAAATGTTTCGTCCACAGCATTTCATTACGTATATTATCCAAGAAACACAATTAAATATGTTAACCAGGAATTAACGCGTAATTCTTCAAAGGCTAAAACTGTCAATTTATATTTATTTTTAAAGCAATAGTTTTTTTATTATGAATTACTTCGGATTATCAAAACCTCTGCCTGTCTTTATAAGAAGTAAGTTAAAGCTTTTATTCCACTCTTTTAAATGAAAAATAAATTCAGTAATGTTTCAATTCTAACAATATATATATATCCTATCTATGACTAAACTATATAATATTACACATTCAAATATATTCGTGGCAATAGCTATTTCAGATTCAAAAGTAAGAAAAATGAAGCTTTAGAAAAAAATTAAATTAAAAAACATATTCTATTAGTAATAGAATATTTTTTAAAATTTAACTCTTGTTTTCTCCTCGTGTATTATGTACACTCTTATTTCTATAGAGTGGGAGGGTCACTAGAAAAGGGGGTGCCAGTTCAAAAAAGATTGGGAACCTATGACTTAAATCGTCGGATCTAACGGAAGCTATAGATTGGCGCGAGCTTGAAATCTTCACTGTCTGCCTCGTAACTGCCTCATTTTCAGGTTTGATGCATGAGAGGCAAACATAGGAGAGACTATAAATTACAGGGTGGAGAAGAGAGCGCCAGCAGCACTCTTTATTCTTTTTATTAATATAAAAAGAGCGTAAAAATTGCTGACACGAGAGGCCCGACGGGTCTACCCCGCCTATTATGAATGACTGACACATCCGACGTGGTTGAAACTTACGACTAAAGAAACGTCTGTTTATTTAGTATACCTGCTGCTGGTGTATAGGTGGTGAAATTAAGATGATGACGGATTGCAATTCTTCTGTAGCCATTTTTCATCGCGTTAAAGAAAGCTCTTCGGTACACGCGCTGGATTTATGAAGTTTACTTATTTCCAATACTCTGAAATGTTTTATTTTATTATTTAAGGTTAATAAGAACACGTCAGATATGCAAATGAAAACTAAGAGCAATAGCCTTTAAAAGCAGAAGTAAGAAAAGATTATAGTTGTGACTTTCAATCAGTTAAGACAGCGTTTCTCAGACTATGGGGCGCCCCCTCCCCCTTAGAGGGTGAGATAACTTTACATGAGGGGCGCGGGCAAATCGAAAAGATTCTTTAAAAGAATTGTTAATTTACTGAAAGGTAGCAATACGAAACACATTCTGATATAGCAAAGAGTAAAATACACATTTACACTTATAAATGTATCAGTACTGCACAATGTATTTGCTAATTAATTTATCAATACTAAGTTAAGAACAAAAGTTTAATTATTACTAGTGATCCCACGGGCTAGTCATATTCAAAATGTAATACTTATCTTGATAATTTGTAGGGATAATGGAGGTTGTAAAGTTGCTTTAGTGTTAAAGTACATTATTATTGTATGGAGGGGGGAGGGCGGCGCAATGATTGAAAATTGGGTCGCCAGCATTGAAAGTTTGAGAAGCGCTGAGTTAAGAGGTGGCTTGATTTTGAATTTTTAGCAATTGTTAATACTTCCGGTTTCATTTTGTGGCTTAGGTCGCTGGATGGTGTTGGAAGTAGGCCTTCTGAAAAACCAGCATTCTAAAAAAACGAATTGGTGATAGGGCCGAGGCGGTAATATCTCTAGTAAAAAATAAAATCTGTTCGTCTGTAAGTGTGTGTGTGGGGGATGAACCCTCAAATCCTATTCTTATGACACCACTGAGTGATGGGCTCTTAAAAGTGCTGACATAATTGGCTCATTTCACGTACTGGCTTGCTAGAGAGTAGAATATGAAGTATTCGTGACATTAGATGATAATTTCTTCAAGGGGTCGAAGTGCATAACTCCGAAACTAAAAAATTTTCAAATGTGCGATGATTTCTCACAAATGTGTGATATTTTAAAAATCCCTTAAAATCCCTTAAATTACATAGGATTGAAAAAGTAAAGTCATTCTTTGATAAATTAAAAAAAAAAAAATTGGACAGTCATGGCAAATTGTTATATTTAATACATTAATGTGTTCAGTGTATAAATGTGTATACATGTTAACTATATAAATGTAAATACACATGCCTAAAAACTTATGCAGTTGAGTTTTACATTATTTTTCTACACGACTTTTCAAATTAAAACAAGCTCTTCATTTTATCTTTACATGGTTTTTAAATAAAATTGAACGCATCCTTTTTTTCTACTATACAAATTTATATATTTTATTTGCTCAGTTTCTTCTGAGGAATTTATCTATTGCGTAAAAAAACCCACCTGTACACATAAATATACTATGTAATGAAAATAACATAAATGTTACAAATAACATTGGTAATTTCCAAGTATATTAAGAAATCAATAGAATTTAAAAGGTTTCAAACTGTTTTTCTATCAGTAGCAACGGGAGGTTGGAAGTTTTTCCCATTGTTATTAGGGAAGCTCGATACCGTTGTTTCTGTGGCTGCCCAAACTGTGCAAAACACTTCTGATTCATTGAAACAATAAAGGCAGAAATGTACGGATTCATTTAATTGAAATGGTTTTGTTGTTTTTTTTTGCACTCGCAACTAAAGTGATGGTTAGATACGTATCATTTTGATGGTCGTACTTTCAAAATGTTTCTTTGTTTTATGTAGAAAGAGTAAGTATTGCTTCCTGTGACACGTTTACTCAAAGATATTTATTATACTAGAGAATTGCAAAGGCTTCTTGTCCTTCAGAGGAGTTTTCCCCTTCTTTATACTTTTATTGCCTTTTCATTTCCCTTAACAGAATCAATTGCCTCTTAATGTAGTCTTTTTATTCGAAAGTTGATGGGTTTTATTAGCAATGTTTTTGAAAACTTAGTTTATACTTTATTTTTTTAAATATGAATCCTGATTCATTATTGCGTATAGTAAAAAAAAATCTATATTAAGAATATGAAAAAATAATGTAGACCAATAATATTTCGAGCTTTTGGAAAAAAATTTAAGAAAACTGTTCAACGTCAAATGAACCCCATTCCATTTTAAACAAACTGTGCCTTATTACTAGTTCAAAACTCTGTTCCTTATTATTAGTACAAAAATAAAAGTGGATATTGGTAAAAAAAATCTTTTACTAAATAATTGTAAAATTACTTTGCCCCTTTGGACTCGACACATGGTCTCGAACTTGTGATCGGCGTTATTTCTATTGAGTCATGTTGAGTGTCGGCCGATTTATATTGTCAAACACACACTTTTAATATCAATAAGGGTCAAAAATGGGAATGTTTATAAGTTCTTATTAGTTTCGTACATCCTCGCTATTGCAGTTTTCTCAAAATACGAAATGATTTTTGTGAATAATGTTACTATTTGTTAACCAAAAGAGAATTCTACAAGCAAAAATTCGATCAATTATTTTTCCGAAAGTGGATAAAAAATGAATCGGTCGATAAGATTTAACGGACTCGACGGATCCTTACCTTTAATAATTTAAGTAATCATTTTTTAATCTGTTAGGAAAGTAAGATAGCGTAATATATAAAAAAATAGTTTTTTTTTAAATATTAAATGTGTGAATATTTAGAAAAAAAATAGTTTTCAAATATTATAAACTATGAGATCACACTCACAAGGTCAAGGGCTTTGCCAGCCTTTAAATCTATAAAAACAATATCTACCTCCTCTAGAAATGCCTTCGGAGGGGGAGGGGGAGAATTGCTACAAAGGAAAAGTCAAAGGGAGAATAGAATAAGGACTGTAATAAATTTTGGTTTACTGTTTTGGAGTTGCATTTGGTGCAATTTGGGTGAGTAAGTGAAAATTTACGTCGCACTGTCCAGCTACTCGAGGGCTTTTGGTGACGGACCTCGTAATTTTGAACCATGGTCAAGTGACGAGGACGACACCTGAGCTGGCACCCCCTCTCCTAACTACCAAACCACACCAACGGGAGGACATTTGAGCACTCGACAGATTTAACGTGCATTGCTCCCCTACACGGAGGGTCTTCAGCGGTATTAGGTGGTGAAAATTGGGAAGTGAATCTCTAAATCATTGAATATATCTCAAATTGCTATTGACGGCGGACATAATTTTAAACTTTGTTCAAGTGAAGAGGAAATCTGAGTTTCCTACTATTCTCCAAACTTCCACACCAAGCCAACGATAAGACTTTGAGCTTCGACAGGTTTAACGTGCATCATTCCTTCAACATGGCAGGTTTTTAGCAGCACCAAGCCTGGAACAAAGAATAACCAGACACTTAAATTGTAGTGGGCCTGAACATTCTCAGGTGGCATGTTGAGGAAGTTAAGAAAGTTTGGAATTAAGGTGTTTTTATTGTCAATTGAAATGATACAAAATTTCGAGACCCTTTCTCTAGTAATATATTACGTATCGGTAGTACAACGTAAATTTAAAATAAATCAACAGTGCAATAGAAAAAACATTTGCATAATGTTTTTTTAATATTTTCATTTAGTAATAGTTATTTTAACTAATAATTATCTGAACACTAAAAGGTTCGTGTGGATGAGGTGGGATACTAACATCTAATAATCTTCAACAGCAACATTTATATTGTGTTGATTATATTTTATATTATGAGACATAACAAACAATTTCGCTTAGAATATCAAATATTTCAAACAATTTTTTTTCGGTATTACTGAAAAATGTACATACCTTATTTATTCGAATCTAAGCCATCACATCGATTCTAGGCACCGCTCCAAATTCTCAACAAGTTTTTGAGAAAAATGGTGTAAAATTGTTTATCGATATCCAATTTTACGAAATTGAAATAAATTTAAAATGAGAACCAATAAGAAGAGAATAATTAGTTATTTTACAAGTATTATAAATTTTTACATACATACATGAACTTATAATTGCTCTAATTGCCTCCTTCGATTCTAAGCCACACCCGATTTTCAGCAGCTTTAATACAGGAAAAAAACTGCGGCTTAGATTTGAGGAAATATGGTACATCGAAAGAAGGAAATTGAATGATAATGTTGATAAAAAATGTATAACATATTTTTTAAAGTTCATATCACAGTCGCACTGTTAATGTTATTTTTATGAAGTAGTAATTCAAAAACCAGTTTGCAAATTTGCCGATCCTTCTAAAGAATTGAAAATTAGAAACGAAATTGCTCCTTTTACAAATTTATCTCCTGTCTGTCAAATCTTAGATGAAATCTAAATAGATGTGTCAACAGATATGGTCTCATTACATAACATCTGAACCTCTTAAACCAAATCTATTAGTCATAAATCCAATCGGTACAAGCGTCAAATACCTCTTTAAAGTCATCAAATGAGATGAGCAGTAGAATAAAAGGAAAAAAGTTACTGAAAAGGTTAAGCGAGTTTCTTCAGACTGATACATTGCGAGGTCAAAACTTTCACTGAAGAAACAAAGAAAAAAATCCCGTACTTAATCCCAACAGAGAAACTACATACCTGAAGAAAAGAAGCTCGAAGAAACAGACGAAAAGAAAAGAAAATCGAGCATTCTTTAAAGATGGCTATCGCCCCCTCATACCTGTTTGACCTGTGACCCCCGAAATTATCTACCCAAACCATCCACGTGGTCAGCAACAACGTAAACAGCAATAAATATATACATAAACAATCCAAACATGTGCCACTTACAATTACTTTTCTACAGAATTAAATGCGCTTTTTAAATAAACGCCGGGAATGAACTCTTTGGGTGGTCTAGTCCGCCTAGGGCTTAATAGATTCGAAAGACTTTAAATTAGGGTATTATGCTCCAAGTAGAGTGATCTCTTGACGAAGTTCTGGTACGTGTGCTCGTAATATATAGACAGCACTCCTTCAACGACAATGAAACTTTTAACTAGCTAGATTATTTATATGATAATTAGGTACCTGTTAGGTAAAAGGAAGGATGGTTGCCTCGTTGTTTGGGGTTGAAAAGTTTGCTTTGGTAGGGTGATGAGTGGCTTTGTGGTGCCATTGAACGATGTTTAGTGGCTTGTCAGCGCGTCTGTGGTTCACGGGGTTGGGCCGTGGAGGTGCCACAAGTTTGAAATGCTCAGATTCATTTCATCGTTAAGACCTCGTGTTTTCTGAGGCACAACGAGCAGAAAAGTGGACCGTTACGACTGAAAGGTGGTTGATGCATGTTGATCGGTTTTGTAAATCACCAGTCTTGAAATATTATTAGGATAAATTAAATGATTTTGCATTTGATAATACAAAACAACAAATAACTAATGGTAATAGATTCAAGGGCTAGATATAACTGAATTTTATTGGCTTCTTTAAAAAAACTTTTTCTTCTCAGTTTTTGTCTTACAAAATTAATTCTTAAGAACTATGTGATCATCTAATATCTGAGGATACTGTATTCAATTTGTAATACCTGTCGGTTCCTGCTTGACTCTGAAACTCATTATCTACCTGTAAACAGAGGCGGATTAAGGTAAATGGAGGCCCCTGGTGGTAAAAGGTTTGAGGCTCATGGGCTTAAGAGTCGAAAAACTAAAATAGTGAAAAGAGTCGCTTACTTTAAATTCTCAAAATAAAATGTATTGCTATAATAAAACTCATCGGCTACAGAAAAATTTTAACTGTACATAAAAAGAATTAGAAACCTTACTTAAGAGCTTACAGTTTTGCAATATAATTTGATTTCTCTCTTTTACAAATTCATCAATTATTTTTACCATATCTATTTTGTCCAAAACATTTTATTTTGTAAATAACATGTCTATGTTATTCAATTTGTCTTTCCTCCCATAGTACTTCTTAAATTATTTTTAACACGTTTTAAAACTAAAAAAGATCATTCACCTGATGCATCTGATATCGGCATTGTTACAAATATTTTCAAAAGTTTTTCTACATAAGATTTCTCTTGCATTTCGATAAATTTCTAACGGGGGTTTAATTGTATCTTTGTTCTCTTTTCATTTCTTGTTTCAAGGTGGCGTGGTTGGTTTGTCGCTGGCCTTTGCACTCATCAAGCTTGGGGCCCCTACCAGCGCTGGGGGCCCCTAGTGGCCGCCAGTTCCGACACCCGCTTAATCCGCCACTACCTGTAAACCCGGCTAGGTGTGTGGGAGAAACTGAATGATCAATAGACATGATTTCAATCTAATTAATTTATTGTTACCAAAAATATCAATCAGACACAATAACAATCTAATTAAGATAGGCGATTAAATAGTAGAGCGCGGAGGTGAGATTCTATAACATGGGGATACTACTACGGACCCTCAACTGAATCTAAGATAGCTTAAATATGCTCGAATATAACTACGTCGCACACTAATAAGCTAATTTCTAATTAATTAAGCTCACAATACCTGTACTTTTTATGTTGAGGATCCTACACTGGAATCTTGCAGGTGATCTTTACCGGGCTTGATCAATGTCGTTAGATCCACGGGTGTAATCCGTTTTTATGGACAACTCCAAGACCTCTTAATAATTCCACTATCTTTCAATTTTCAACTAACAAATTAACTCGCAACTCTTTGCTACTTCTACTTGCCAACTCACAAACTCGCGAAAACAAAATTTATATAATATACTTCATTTGCATAATCACGCTTTCTTGGTCGGCGAGGTTGGTTGAATTAATTATTTCCCCCCAGAATAGTCCCCAAGGTGTTAGTATAGTCGCGGATAGAACCGTCACAAACTGTTTTAGAGTGGTTTATTATTTAGATAGCACTTCATTAAACCGAGCAAACAGATGATAATAAATTAAATACCAATATTTAGGTAAGTATCCGGTGTTGTACAGTGATACCCCGAACTTAAGCGATAGGTGGGACCAAGAGATCCCTGCGTAAGTCGGGATATGATTTCGCATATAAATACATATAAATTACTTTTAGTTGGGGCCGGTGACGGCAAGGTACGGATTGCTTTTAAAGTCCAAACCACTGGCGTAGCTAGTTCTGAGTGGGCCCTGTATCAAAATTACTTCAGGGCCCTTTTTTTAAGTATGGGAGCCCTGTTAGAGGATCTGTAGTTACACATTTGGAGTCCCTGGAGCTTGGCGTCCCCGTATCATTGATATGGCTAATAACGCAGTAGTTATACGCCCTTTATCTAAACCGAATTTTCCAAAAAATTACATTTGTTCCATTATTTGATGAGTAACTTACATTTCGTTCAATTTGTGCTTAAATATTTAGTAAGAGAAAAATCAAATGTGCATTTATATTGTCTACTGTGACATCCATTTTTTTAAAATTCTTTTGCAAAAAATATTGATTTTACACTTTTTAAATACATAACAGTACCGAAATTTTAGTAGACGAAATATGCTTAACACTTTCATTCCAAGAGTAAAGATCACACACACACACACACACACACAGACACACACACACACAATAAGAGTAGAAATAATAGTTTTTAAATTTTGCTTTTTTTCTTCTCTACTAGTTTATGTACAGTTGAGGAGGCTGTAATATGCTCCTTTCTACATTATATGATAATTATTATTTCTAGAAGAAAGTGATATTGATAAGTGTGTGTATTTAATAGTAAGGAGATGAAAATTGATAAAAAATTAAAAGAAATCCTAAATTTAATGGAATGGGGATACTAATTCAGATGTAGATATATAAAAAGCATACACATTTTCTTCATATACGTCATCAAACACATTAATTTTTATTTTTAAAAATAATAAATCAATATCAAATTAATTATAAACTTAAAATTCATCCTTATTTAAAAAAAAATTTTAAAAAAATAAGTATATTTTTAAACGTAAAGAGAACATATCTCATGCGAAAAGGAATATAATACATTATTCAATACAACATAAAAGTATTCAGATTTGATATTATTAATACAGTTGTAAAATGAATCTTTTGATAGTTGATGGCAGAGTCAGTGAGAGTTACATTAACGTCGCACAATAAAGTTGCATTAGGGCTATTGGCAACGCGCCCCTCGTAATTTTGAGCCATGGTCAAGTGACAAGGACAACACCTGAGCTTGCATCCCCTTCTCCTAACTTCCACAACATACCAACGGGATGACGTTTGAGCCTCGACAGATTTAACGCTCATCGGTCGCCTCTACACGGTGGGTCTTCTTAGGCATTAGGCTTAAACTCATGGCATGCCAGCCCCGAGTCCGTCACCATGACCACTAGGCTACCATGGCCAACTTAATGGCAGAGACATAATAATCTTTTGAACTACAAGGGGTGATCAAATGAAAAGGTACGAAACGACATAAAAATGAAACAGTTAAATATTTGCATATTCCGCCAAGGGAGAATGTAGCGAGACATCTCGGGATGCCATTGGAGACTCTGACTGGGATCGGATCATGCGCGGGTGCCCGCATGCGCAGGAGAGAGCAAAGGCTCTTATAAAAAGCGGCGTCCAAATGAAGCGAGCACAGAATGACTCGAGCACAGAAAAAGCATTAACTCCGATGTGTACTGTGAGACACTCCGACGCCTACGCAGGTCCATCAAGAACAAAAGACCGGGGCTGCTCACGGAGGGTGTGGTTCTGCTCCATGATAACGTGCGCCCACACGTCTCCAGAGTCACACAAATGGAACTGGACAAGTTCCAATGGGAGACGTTGGACCATCCGTCCTACAGTCCGGACATGTCACCCTGCGATTTCCATGTGTTTGGTCCACTGAAGAAACACCTGAAAGGAAAGCGCTTCAACTCGGACGACGTACTCAAGGACACTGTGAAGGACTGGGTCTCGTCACAGCCACAGGAATTCTGGGAACAAGGAATCCTGCGGCTTGTTCATCAGTGGGATCGTTGTGCTCAGGCCTATGGTGTATATTTTGAATAAAGTCTATATTTGTACCCACCGTGTCGTTTCGTACCTTTTCATTTGATTACCCCTTGTATTTATAATATGCCTAATACAAGTTGGGGTATTAAATATTTTTTCGGGAAACTGAATGTTTTATGAATTTATTATTCTTTAACGGCCAAACTGAAAAACAAATTTCACTAAGAATTTTTTTTTTTCTTTACTTGCGAACCCAAAAGTTTTGTTATACTTTTCATAATTTTTATAACAAAGTGAAATCAAGAAACATTCGAATATATGGAAATCAATAGCGCACACAAAAATGTTTCAAAGGGGAGTTCATGGTCGAAAGCCCCCCCCCCCCAACTCGTATCATACCTCAAGACAACACCAATTGATTCTTCCGATTTTGTTAACAGAGAACAGTAAAAAATAAATTATTGAATTAATAATTAGCATTAATTAATAAAATAAATTGTTAATTACAAGTACTTAATTAAGTTTTACGTTATTTATACATAGGATTATCATCAATCGAAAAAAACTCAAGGGCTTTGGGGGTGTCCGGACCCCCAGGACACCCCCTTGTGTGCGCCACTGATAGAAATTAATATACAGTTAATTCATTTACTTATGAATTTTTTTTATCTAAAGTAATTTTGAATATCACTATATGCAACGTCTCCATATGATGTGGAAAGGTGGATATATATGGCTCATTTTTGTATTTGTTTTATCTGAATCTATAAAAAGGGATGCTGAATGCATGATGATGGATACATAAAAGTAATGAAGAATTTTGCTTTCTTATTACCAAGATTTTAAACCACAAATCTAAATTAAATCAATTTAACATTTTTTAATGAAATGAAAATTTTAATAAAACCTTTCATATTGTTCCTAAGAAATAACAATGTAACTTTATATTATACTGTATTTTTTCAATGTTGAACCTGAAAAACAATTAGTATCATATTTATTTTGCTGAAATGTATTATATTTTAGAATATTTTCGCTGCAAAAAAATGCAAATTCATAGAAAATACTCTTGCAAAAAATAAAATAAATATAACATGTAATACTGATAAATTAATTACTAATATTATACAAAATACTAGTAGTAAAACAACAGTAGTAAAATAATAATATATATTAATATTTATTATTATTATCTTATTATTAAATATATAATATGAAAGTAATATATATAAAAGATCTTACCATAGAATATTAATATAAAGGGGTAAGACATTTTTTCTTTTCACATTTCCATGATAAATGATCAAACATTCTTGCTCATGTATGCTTAAACAGTATCCATATGAAATTATTTTTTTTCAATGACAAAAAAAGGAGCTTTTATGCGTAAGAGAGTGCAGATTTTATGATTGAATAAGGGATAATACAATATCCCTTTATTTATATCCTCATCATACAAATACATCACATTAATCTATGTAGTTTTATATGACTGAAATTGATGATGGAGAAATAAAAAAACACTTCTTTTGTATGTATTCCTTTAGATATATGACAAATGCTTTTCACCAAATTCTATACATTTATACAGTAGCGGACACAAAAAATTTTCTACGGGGGGGGGGGGTCATGGTCGAAAGTCCCCCAACTCGTATCATACCCCAAAACAGCATCAAACGATTCTTCGGATTTTGTCGATTTTATTAACAAAAAACCGCAAAAATAAATTATTGAATTTATAATAAGCATTAATTAGTAAAATAAATTGTTAATTACAAGTACTTAATTAAATGTTACGGTTATATATATATAGGATTATCATCAAAAGGAAAAAAACTCAAGGGCTTTGGGGAGGTCAAAATTTCTAGGCGCGTACATGCAGTGTGCGCGCCACTGCATTTATATCATTTTTGTTTGTGAAATTTATTTTTAGTAACTATTGAAGAAAACAGAGAATCTACTGCATCCATCGTATATTTTATGTTCCTAAATTACACTTGATCAAATGCAGAAACTCCAGAAAGCGTGACAAAATCCCGATGTTTCGTAAGTCACTTCAACATAGGCTTGCACGAAAAAATAATTTAGAGCCAATATTTATTCTTTTACTGCTACTAAGGATGTCTCGACCTGATTAAACTGTAATACACGAGTGAAGCCAGGTTTTAACGACGGGGAGGGACTGGGCAATAAAGACCCCAGGCAACTTCGTGATGCATAAAACTAATAGAATCATAATGGATTGCAAGAATACTAAAGTATATAGAGAAGGAGTTTTATTGAAAATGCCACGCACAATATAATTAATCACTTCTTATCTCTGCTTTTCCTCTCTTGCTTAGTATTTCATCTTTACAGACAGGTTCCGAGGTATTATGTCGAGAAGGAGGCGTCTATAGTTTCTTTTTCATTCTGAGTTCTTAGCAGCAGGTTTTTTCTTTAAGCTTTGTGCGTCAGTGTAAAGTGAAACAAAGAATAGAGGAAGAAAAAAGTGTCGATATTTAGTTAAATTTTACGACTCGTGGTGCGTTTCACTTCAATTCACTTCATTTCCCTGTTATAAAACTATATAGCTCTTTATAAAGCTTCTTAGTCATGTCTGGATGAAGTAGTTCGTTTGTCGCTGGCCTTGTTCGCCTAGGTTTGTGGGTTCAACCCCGGTCCAAGTCGGTGGATTTTCATGATGCAGAAAATCGACAGCATCCATTTCGTATATTATGCGGCATGTTAAACATCCCTATAGCGTGCGTTTGGCTTGAGTGTTCTGGTTAAAAGAAAATTCTTAATTTCATTTCGCTTCATTGCTTCATTATAGACCAGGTGCTTTCCTCTGGAGAGGAAACTGAGCTTCAAAACTACATTGAGATAATTGGTATTCCACATATATGGTGCTGCACTAAAAAGTGACATCAGCTCCCGGGGAATGAACAAGGTCTGCAATGGTAAATACCAATTTGGAGTTTCTTAATCATTTAGACATCTACGCTGTAAAAAGTATTTCCTGTCTTCATGTTTCACGTAGCACCTTCAGAGTGGAGGGAGAGAGGGGAAAGAATGAGAGATGAGAGTGGAGAAAGAGAAAAACAGGAAAAATAGGAGCAACAAAGAGAGCAAAGGAGAGAGAGAGAGAGAGAGAGAGAGAGAAAGAGTACAAGAGATCATCATGAAAAATTATTACTCTATTTAAATATATCCTACGAATGTAAAAAAAAAAATTTATTATTTTAAAACTTAAAATGCTTTTTTACAGAAGTATTTCGTGCTATTCATCATTTTACGAATATCAAACATCATTAAAAGATTCTTTTTATGCATAATCTGGCATAGAAAATAATATACTTGTGATATACACTCCAAAAATCCTTAAGAATCATTCCTTTTTAACAAAAAAATTACGTATTTTTCAAAAAATTTCAAAAAAAGATGTCGCATAAGAAACTTTTAGATGACAAATTGTTGTGAATGAGAGAGTGTTTATTAATGTCGCACTCTAAGGCAACACGTTGGGACTATTGATGACGTGCCTTTTGGAGGCGTGGTCAAATGACAAAGATGATACCTGAGCAGACACCCCACTCTCTTAACTTCCACACCACGCCATAACAGATTTAACAAGCCTTGACAGATTTAATGAGCCATTTCAGACAACATGTGCCACGAGTTTGTGACCATGACCTCTAAACTTAGGCCTCTAAACTCTTGTGGCCAGTAGCGAACACAAAAATTTTCAAGGGGGGATTCCATGGTCGATAGTCCCCCAACTCGTATCATATCTCAAGACAACACCAATTGATCCTTCTGATTTTGTTGATTTTGCTAACAAAAAACAGCAAAAAATAAATTATTGAATTAATAATTAGCATTAATTAATGAAATAAATTGTTAATTACAAGTACTTATTAAATTTTACGTTATATATGTATATGATTATCATCAATAAAAAAAATCAAGGGTTTTGGGGGGTGTCCGGACCCCCAGGACAACCCCCTTGTGTGCGCCACTGACCGTGGCCCCTCACGAACAGCTGGATGAAATTCTCATTCACTTTGAGTAGTTCTTGTCACTGAAATTTAACTTTGGATTTCTAATTCAGGTTATACAGAAATCCCGGTATTAAATCTTAAAACAGTTCTTATCTGTCTTACTGTATAACAGGATATTGTGTATAAATTCGAGAATCTGTTTTTGATGAGATCCATAACATTATTATTTTATCCTTTTCAATCTACTTATCCTCGTCTTATTCTACAATTATAAACCTGGAGGGATTTTTACTGGGTCTTTTCTATAGGTATAAAATGATTATGGAGAAGAAATGGAAATGGTTCAGGTATAAAACCTGCTTTCATGCTATTTTACCATGGGAAACTGTTTAATCTTAGTAAAATGAATTATGTTTTTTAAACAAGGGAATATTTCCACTTTTTCAAAGAAATTATAATGCAGGCAAAATTTTACATTATTAATACAGAGCACTGATAAATTTCGATACCTACTGCAACTTTTACCAGCCTTCATGGCGTGGAACAAAAATAAAGATTTAAAGTAACACTGAACAATTCATATGCAAGTTTAAAAAGTTTAGATTAAAAAAAACTCGAATTGTTAAAGAATATTTTTTATGAGGTTTTTGTTACATAGAACTTCTATACAAATGGGTGCAAAATAACAACTTACAAAATTTAAATCATGTAAAAATAATTATCGATAGATATTTTCATAGTTTTGCAAGCGAAACACTTTTAAGAAATTAAGGAGGTAAAAAAAATTTTTTTTTAACGGAAGCAATTTTTTTAAAACATATTTTATTACATTGATCGCCGAAAAAACAACAGCAGAACCTGTTTTTGTGCCGTCCTTTTTCATGCGATTTGTTTAGTGCGAATTTATTTTCGTGCATTTTTTTCTGTGCGATCTTTTTTTTTTTTATGCGGTATATGAATTTCAACGGCTTTGGCGCCACTGTAACGTTTTCTATCAATGTACCAGTGGCGAACGAAGAATGCTAGGGCTCCCCTTCAAAATCAAGTTTTGTCTTTAATATTTTATAAATTAGGCAAATACGTACTTGCGTTAGTCAGGTCTTAGACCCCCTAGATTCCTGCCCCCCCCCCCTGCAAGGCGTGGGTTGCGGGGGTGTATGTTACGCCACTGCAATGTACATATATACACTTCAAGACGCTCTGTTCATTTGTTATAAACAGTCTCTCGACAATGCACGTTCAGTTACTTTCTCTCAACGCACCAACAGCCCACGTATGATTGAAGACGAAACTTTCAGTAACAGTGACATTATCAATAATTTTATAGATTATGAAGACGGACAAGAAGAACCGGATTCTTTGAGAGCGGATAAAATATATATGTGTAGGGATATAGCTTTACAACAAATTGGAAAAACATTTCCTTAAAATAGATACCAATTCCGAAGGGAGCATGGAATTTCAAAAAGAGCTCCGATCATGCATATCTGGTTATCGTGACATTTACAAGCCTTGCCAAAGACTTGACAAAACCTTCGTCACAAAAACTTATCTCTTACTTTATCGTACCAAAAAAATAAATCAATTAAAACTGTATCTTCAAGTGACGAAAGCGATTTTGAACTAATTCAACACAGGAAGATAGCGTTTTGGATTACGATGAGTAGCAGTGAATTATGTATGTGCATTTTGAAAACTGCTCCATGTGTACAATGCGAAACTAAATGTCTTTAAAAAATTTTCATGCGTAATTTAATTATTTATTTTGTTATGAAAGAATTTTCTTATAAATTTCATGAAAAATTGGCGTATATTATAAGTGCGACTTCTTTTATACAGTCCCACACCACCGCACAAAAAAAAAATTTATGTGGTAATTCGACGAAATTGTTTCTTATATGTAGGAATTTATAAAATTTTTGAATATTTTTTTTGTACGGTTACTTTTATGCGGTCCCTATCTACCACACAAAACCAGTTTAACTGTATATTCAATTTATAATGTTCTTGATTTACTTCATAACACCGAAAATATATTTTAAAATAGAAATATATATATAACTCTTTTATACTTATATAAATTGCAAAAAGAAAATTTGATTGAATTGATTTAATTACCAGAACTCTTTAATTACTGGTGCATCACTGTTAAAAATATATATCCATAAATTTTTGTTCATTTATTTGTTAAAATCAATGAGAATATCCAAAACTACATTTCTAAACATTTATATTTTGATTCCCAGCAGACGTGTTATTTGCAATTTTCCCATACACATATAACAAGCTCAAGTAAAAAAGTGTTGGAAATTTCACAGTGTGTATTTTAGATAGAGCTACACATAAAGTGTTTTAAAATAATAAACTGCTCTCTAGAGAAAGGGGATCTAGAGAGAACGAAGATATAAGACTACTAACTGTCATGGTTTCAAAAAAATTGCTGTACTGTCCAATTAACTTTTGATAGATGATCGTTTGAGGAAGGGTGTTCGTGTGACATCTTTCCTAGTGATGTATTCTTTAAAGAACGATTGGCGTTCCTCTTTTAAGTGGTCCAATCCATTACCCGATAGCTTTCAGACCAAAATCTCGTTTGCGTAGTGACATGCAAACGATTTGGACTAATGCTCAGTGACCAGGGCTCTAATAAAGCTCGTAATTTTAAGCATTAATGTCGAGGACTTATCAGCTTTTGTTAGGGGTTTCATTTAGCGAGTGGTTGGGATTTTGGTGGAATGGGAGAGACTGGAATTGAGTAATGTCAAAAGGGATTTGTCTTTTAATTATACCCGAGGGCAGTCATTTTTAATCTGAAGTACACCGGGTCTATTGAAAAGATTCACGATGTTTATTTCTAACATGGAATATAATAAAAAATATGCGCTATATATATGTATATATATGTAAATTCTCTGTCTTAAGACTAAGTACTTTTTCAGTTAATTCTTATTATAAGTAAAAAATTATATGTATGCATATACTTAAGGTATCCAACTATCCTAAATTTGTAAATTTTGCTAAAAATTGACAATTTTTATGATTTTATTTTATAGGTCATCTTATTAGCTTTATAAAAATACCAAGTTTATCATTTTCTGGTCACTAGAACAAAAACTACAAGTGTTTTAGTAAAAGCAGATACCATCACTTTACGCAAGATATATATATATGTCATACTTTAAAATGCGTTTTACTCGGAAATGTGTTTTTTTAATAAATGCTCAAAAGGCAGAGATTGCTCAAAAAAGGCTTTGAAAATAATTAACTGAAATTTTTTATGTACGTTCTATATAATAGTGGAAGCGTTTTAACCTTCAGATTTATCAATCACTGTTTTATTACAAAATTTACAATCCGTTATGTTAATATAATCACTGTTATTTTAAGCAATTTCAAATAATAACTAAGATAAAGTGCTCTAGTTTTTGTAAAAATCAAAGATTTCTTATCCTGAAGGTCATTTCAAAAATGAATATCAAAACAACACATCAAAATTGAAAATTTGTTCATAAACTTTTTGTACAGAATAAGCCCCATTTATTTATGTAATTTTTTGCAAATTTTTACCGATTTGTTCCCATTTTAGTAATAATAATTTCTTTTTCTTTTCTTAATTTTAGCATATTTTTCTTAAAATGTACTAAATAAATCTAAAAATCATAAAAAAAATCCCCATATCTCCATTTTTTTAAAAAAAAGTTGTCCCAAGTAGTCGGATACCTCATGTGGACAGATATCAGTAGAAAATTATTATAAACAACCTAATACTGTAAAACTGAAATAACCTAATCCCAAACTGCAATGTCTTACGGATAAGTTTAATCTAAATAACTATTTTATAGCATTGTTACAAAGGGATATTCGTAAATTCGTCGATTTCTAATCGTTTCGTACAACTTGATATGATAAATGCCGTATTTACTCGAATCTAAGCCGCACTATTTTTCTTGTATTAATGCCACTGAAAATCGGGTGCGGCTTAGAATTGAAGGCAAAACATTTGTTGCATGGAGGGAATTGAATTTCTGCCTCTTTTAAAAAGAAAAAAATATAACCATCCCTTCTGTCCACTTGCATTGATGTCTTATCCCATTCTACAGTTTATCTACCGGTATGGATTCTATTCTAAACAACGTTGTCTGCTCCTGTTTAGGCAATTTTTTGTATACGTGCTTTCTTTTAATCACCTCAACATCAAAGATATCGGTAATAGTATCAAGACGAGTTTACTATGACGTAAGTATGAAAAGAGAGGCAATTTTATTTGCTGTAAAAAACGGAAACAGAGCAGCTCGCCTCTGAAAATTTGGCATGGATGAAACAAATATACGTTGATTGCATAAACAAAATGATATAACTTTTGCTTGAAAATGTTCAACAGTCTTTAATATATGATTCTTTTACATTCTTCTATAATACATTCTTTTAAAAAAATGTTGCATAAAAAATTCATTGGAAGGTTAGGAAGATGACACCGTGTGTGAAAATTTCGATGCGGCATTAATTCCGAAGTCAGCTGTGGCACTGGGAGTGGCGAATCAGTTCCGACACTATTTCAAATCTTAGATTTCCTTCAGCTTTCAGGAGTGAATGAAATGAACGATTAGTGACGTTGGTGAACTAATCCTGAGTGAGTCACTTTTCAAATTTTCTCTGGGGGGGGGGCTCTTTTAGAAAATAAATATGATCGCATAAATAAAACAATAAGTTTACACAGACATATGTATTTACAATTTTTATAACTTAAAAATTAGTCTATTTGTTTAATAGGTACTTTTCTAGTCCCCCCCCCCCGGCAAATGCATTTATAAAAATATCCATAGTAAAAGAGAATTTCAGTTCTTCAGTTTTATCTCTTTCTATTAACAGTATTGCAAAGTCCGATAACGTATCTTGTGTTCTATGAAAGTTTAATATAATTTTTAAAATATTTTAGATAAACTTCTTTAATGTTCCAGTTGGGTCCGGAAGGAATTCCCTCACAAGGAGAGATAAAAACTTTAAATTACAGTTATTAGAAATATTATTAACTTTTCACCTGAGTTTGTTGATAAGCTCATTTATTTACGATGAAATACATCAAAAAATCGTTTCTTCCCTAGAAATATCTACCGAAGTCGCTATGCTGGAATCTTATGAAGATTTTCGTCTGAGAGAAACGTTTTGAGAAGATGAACTACATTCTGAATATTTGCATTTTAATAAGAAAAAATCCATTATATTTAATTTTTAATCTTCCAGTATTTCAAGTTCTTTTGAGATTCTCAAATGAAACAAATCTTTTGGGGAAGCTGTCTATTTTTGGATCAATGCTTGAAAAATGATTTTTTTTATAATAGAACTAAATTTAAGGTCCATAAAAATAAACTAGCCCTTAAAAATAAATGGTGAACTCCACCCTTATCCTTTCATGGTACAATCAGTGATCCTATATCATATCAAAGTTAAAATGCCGCTTAAACAGAAACTCTGATACGCGGTGGACTGTATTATTTAAAAGGTGTGTAAAAAATTTGGAGTGTATATTAGGGTGGATAGCGGTTATATGGAAGAAAAAAAATGTTCTATGACAGGGGTCAGCAACCTGTGGGACACGGTACAATTCTCAGTGGCACTCTGCACTACTCTATAAATTTGTCAATTTTTGAGTGGATGGAAGTTGATAAATTTATAATGGACCTTATTTGACAAAAATCCTCAGAATTACATACATTTACGGAAGTACGAAAAAATCTGAAATATAACTCTAAAGATAAATTTACAGCTATTTTGTAAATAATTGAAGGTCATTGCTGGAGAGATTTAATTGTTTGAACAGAGACTATTGTAGATACTCTGCTTTCCACTTTTGATTCTACATATCGAATTAAAAATATTTCCTCATATGAAAAGTATTTCGAGTCCACAAAGAAATTGTTTAACAATTAAATACTCAGAATCGTGTCTAATTGAAAATCACTAATTATACCCCGGATTTCTGCAATATGAAAGTAGAGCAATGCAAGAACTAGGTTCGTCTTAAAATTTTTATTTATCTCATTATTTAACTATAATGAAGGGAAATGCTTCTATTTTAAGTTTTCTGTTTCTTATTTTAATGCATGTGCTTAAAAATACATAATATCTGTAAAATGTAAATTTTTTCCTATTTTGTTGAAGAAATAGTTATAACTTTTATGTTTAGATATCGTTAAATTATGTGAAATTAATATGTAATAAAACTGTACATCAAAATTACTGACCTGTATTCTCTAACTCTGCATGTATTTTTGCAGAAATCGAATTGTTTCAAAAATGTCCTAATGCGTGGCACGCTGAATGATATTGGCAGATTTGTTTGGCACGCCACAGCTAAAAGGTTGCCGACCCCTGTTCTTTGGTATAGAAATTAGGAAAAAAATAATTATATATATATATTACAAAAATATACAAAAAATAGTTATATACCTAAGATAACTATAGTCATGATAGAATAGATTTAGCCACAGAAATACTAGAGCAAATTCCTGGCCTTAGGAACCAGGATTGCAGGTTTAAACATTTAATATTACCACAAACGGATTGAATTTTCGAAAAACTGGAAAAAGACTTAAATTGGTTGGATGATTTTAGACTCAAAATAATATTATTTTTCTGCAGTATAAATAACCAAAACCGATTATTACTGATAAACGAGTGGCGAGTAGTACAAAGTACATTGCAACCTTTCGTAACCTTAGGTTTGTTTCTCTTCACCGTCGAATCAGTTTGATCTAAGATCTTTTCCGTCTTCCGCTTTATTGTGCACTGCAATTTCGACAGTAGGTTTTTAGAGAAATTAATACCGAAGAAGCAATTAAATGTACCAGATTTTTTTCTAGTAACTATTCAGAAAGTGTCCTCTCATCACAATAAAAAGCACTAAAGCATACTGTGGCAAGTAAACAAAAGAAACAAAAGTTTAGATCAGCTAACATTCCGTAAAGCAATAGCTTGTCAGCTAATAAATGGATATTTCTCAAGAAAAAGGAACGAACGTCCTGCTGGCTTCTAAGCTAAGAAGTGTGTAGTTCCGGATGATGTGGCGCTTAGCCAGTATAGGATATCATACACCAAAGAGGGTTTCCAACTATAGAAGATGTAGGAAATGTAGCAGAAAGGGACAAGAAATGAGGACCCGTTACATGTGTGCAGAGTGTGATATCCCCTTGTGCATTGCAACATGCTTCTCATCTTTTTATGGCAAATAATTGCCATTAAATTAAATTTTCTTTATTTTGAATAGTTCCTTGGAAAGTATCCCCCCCCCCTAAAATTTAAAAGTATACATAAAATTTGGCAAAATAAAACATATTTCCTTAAATTTTATCGTTTAATTGTTGATAAAATATAAAAAAAACTGCGAGAAATTCAAAAGACAAATAAATGACCCATGAAAGAGTTAAAAGTCACCAAAGGTATTATCAAAACGAGAATTATAAATAAACTCATTTGCTTTCATTTCAGCGTATTTGACGATTGTTCCCGTTTGCAACTGGTAAAAATCGAAAACAGCACCGAACAGGTGCGGCCTAGTCAATCATAGAGGGGGACGCCGAGGCAAGCACACTTCGTGCTTGGTGCTGGGATTAGCATAGAGCGTCTCTAGGGGTTGGGGCAACGTGTGTCCAAGTCATTGCTGTTCACGCGACCGAAAATTCAGTCATAAGGGAGAGACCTTTCCTCCCCATTTCCGATTATATCGCAATGCGCGAAGATTACAGCTTTCCCCACAGACCAATAAAGCAGCACGTGGTCTTGTGTTCAGGAAATAATCAAAGTGACAGCCTGGAGAGCGGTGAATGGTGGTTACAATGGAGTAAGGCTTTGGGTACATCTTTTGGTGTGCAATGAGGGGTACTGTTTTATGCATAATACCTTTTAATTTTCTATGTCACTGAGTATGGATATGCATGTAATTTTTAGACTGTGGGGTACATAATGGATGTCCCCGAGTATTGTTTTTGGTTTTCTAAAAGTAGAAATGATACATTTGGGAAAAAAAGGAGTTTTAGAAGTATAAACATGAAAGAAATTATAATATCTGTGAATATTTTTTTTCTCAAAAATGATTGCTTATTACTAAAAATGCAGAGCTTATCGTTTCTGATTCATTTAAATGTCTTACATTTCAACTGTTATCCACTTCAAAGCGTTTTTGAAGTATAAATAACTTTGAATAGATTTTTTACTTAATATTACCCATTAATTTAAAAAAAAAATAATTTATGTATTTTTGGAAGATTTTATGTTTTCTTATGTAAATTTCTGGATGAGACTTAGATATGTATAAATAAACCATATTTTTACTAGCTTTGGCTGTGATTACCACCAAAGCAGATCAAAATTTCTAGTGTGATTGAATACTAATCAACTTATTCCGCTACACGAGGGGTTTTGGCAATGGACTTCGTAATTTTGAACCATGGTCAAATGAACAGGACGACACCAGAGCTGCCACCCCTCCTCTCTCCTACCGTACTTATGAGAAGACGTTTGAGCCCCGAAAGATTTAACGGGCATCAGCACCTCTATACATTGGGTCTATCAAAATTTCGAAACATGGTCAAGTAACGAGGAGAACAACTACTGCTCTCTCTTGCCAAACTTCTACATGACACTACAATAGGATTTTGATATTTAATTCCATTTAACATGTGTGGTCATGGTCGGGGACTCGTGTCCAGCGTGTGATAACTTTGCGCCCAGGGCCACTTAAGACCCGCCGTGTAGAGAAGGCCGACGCACGTTAAATCTATCGAGGCTCTAAGTCCTCCTGTTGGCGTGGTGGGGAACTTAGGAAAGGGTGTGCCAGCTCAGGTGTTGTCCTTGTCACTAGACCATGGTTCAAAATTATGTGGTCCGTCACCAATAGCTCTCGTAGTAATTATAGTGCGACAGTAGTAAAAAAACCCCTTCACTCATTCCATTTAACATGCATCAATTGCTGTTATTCTGTATGAGTCCTTGTTCCTCAATTGAACTAGGACTCGATTAAAAGATTATTAGCAATAAGGCGACGAAGAACACTTGGGAATTGCACACATTGAATGCTTGTAAAAACTGCATTTTATAATTTCTTTTATAACAAAATTGCTCTTGATGCGTTATTTTTAAAGTTAAAAGATGTTTTGTCGATTTTCTTATTTCTTTTGCTGTTAGAGATTGCGAGGGTGTTGGTCTAATCGGCACCTCTCTTTCTCCGTCCTGCATGGCTAAAGGTGTGGGGGGAAACAAAGCATCACCGACAACTTCCATAATAAAAATTAGTTTTATTTAACTTCACGCACACTTAAACAATCACAAGTGAAACTACAAAGGAAACCTAGGAGTGATATATAAAGTGTTATTTAATCTCAATATCCAACTCTAAATAAACCCGACTACGTGAATTAGATAAGGAGAACAAGCGCTAATGAACCAATAACTAACTCCAATTTCAACTATCTTAGATCCTCAATCTAATAATTTAATCTTTTAGCAATTACTTTCTTAACTCGCGCTATGTTTGTGAATGAAATATTCCAATATTCACACTTACGTAACAGCTCCCCGGCTCCTTCTATCCTACATCTACAAAACCTAGACTTTATATAGTCAAACTAATTTAAATATCACGGTTTCTTCTTGAAATGCTGTGAATTAATATGAATGCTAACCCCAAAGTTTCCCCAAGAGGTTTAGTAGGAAAGGACTCGAATAGATCCGTCACAAGATAAACTCATATACATTTTGATAATTTCTTAAAAATAGTTTCTATTTTAAGTTCACACCCACACAGCCCCCCCCCCCCTTCCCAACAAAATGTGAAAATTTGAAGAACCTACGCAAATTTACGATTGATAAAAAAAAATCGATTGGAAAAAAGTAAGAGAATAAGAATTCTCAAAAAGTAAAGATGAGTATTGGTTGGTTGCAGGTACAATACGAGTGATGTTTTTGCATTTCTACATACTTTGTATCACAATATGATCTGATATTTCTCTCTCTTTTTTATTATTATTTCGTTTTGCATGATTTTGTTCAATTCCATTGATTTCACTTTTTACGACAAGGCCTCGTTCAGTTTTCAGTGCTTCTGCAAATAGTTAGGAACTGAAGAAAACTACACTTTCTTGTTTCCTTTATGTCTTCTCGCTACGAAGTCAAGAGGAGAGATAATAGCCTTTGTAGCTCCAAATCCCACAAAAATAATAACTGTAACTGTAACTGTAAGTCAAGACGAAAGATGATTTAACTACAAGAAATCTAATTTGAATCTAAACTGTATCAGGCTTCACCCTGCCCACCTAATGAACTAAATCTGCTCTCAATTTCAGTCCCTTGCACTAATTTTGAAGTTATTTTTCTTTCAAGGACTTAATGCATTCCATTACCTTTAAAGTCATACTTTTCTTATTTTATTTAAAGTTCATTTTATTTATCTAGTACTGTAAATTTACAAAGGGCAACAGTCAAAAAGTTATTGTCACTCAAAATCCTAACGTTTAAAGGTTAAATCTCGGAAAGCTAGGAACTCTGTTCATCCACTCACGATATTAATTTAAACTGTATGCTGGAAATTGTAAATTTCTGACATAAAATCGATAAAGTTGATAGTGATAAAGCGAGCTTGATTTAGATTGAGTGATTTTGCGATTTGCATATTTTGTTTATAAATAGTACCTCAAAGATTACTTTTATTATTTCTCTCTTGTTTCGGGTTACAATTACGTTCGAAGAATAAAAAGAGTGATTGAATTTAAAATCCAATTTCTTTTGAATCTCTTGTGTGACCGCTGTAGACTAATGGTCAAGATCGCTGACTCGTGGCCTGCGTGTTATGATTTCTTACCTGGTGCCGCTGAAGACCCGCCGTATAGACGGGCCGATGCATGTTAAATGTGTCGAAACTCAAACGTCCTCCGCGTTGGTGTGGTGTGGAAGTTAGAAGATTGGGTGCCAGCTCAGGTGTCGTCCTCAACACACGACAATGGTTCAAAATTACGAGGTCCATCGCCAAAAGCCGCCGAGTAGCTGAAAAGTGCGACATTAATGTTCTCACTCATTCTGAAATTTTTGTGCGGACTTTATTCTCAGAAAATTATTGTATAGGGAAGCCCTGTGGATGAGTGGTCATGTATCTCCCTTCCACGCCACAGGTCAGGGGTTGAAATCTTGGGTTGGGAAAGGTCGACTCAGCTCTTTCATCCCTTCAGTGGTTTCGCGTTAGACCGACCACCTGATCGGAACATCTGCTTATGCACCTCAGCGCTCAAGGTCATGAATACCGAGATGAGTACAGTAGACCTTGTCCCTTATGGGCTATTGCACGACTGAGTTTAGTTTTGTTTGGTTATTGAATAGAGTCCATGTGTGTGTGGGGGGATATGGAAATGAAATAATAATAATGGAAATATATTACCTTCTAAAGCAGGAAAATCATCACGATATTCTTGCAAAATGTATATAAGTAATAAGAAAATGTACACATTTGAAAAATTAGAAAATAAATGCTTCAAATCCGCCTAAAAATCCCCTGTCATCTCGGGCAGTGGTGCAACGAGGTGGGTGTGATCGGGCCCGTCAGTCCGTCGTTTCTTCCTGCATCCTGCGATGACAAATCCGCATCGCAGTTGCTTGGTTTCGTTCAACACGTTGACCGATTTCTCTGAACCCTATAGGCTATTATTCACCTCGGTTGAATTCAACAACTTGTTCAAAGACACTCGATTCTTCCACGAGGCACAGGTAAACACATTATGCAAAAAAGTGCCGTACTTCAAATCGCCAATCTGTTCTGCCCTAATATAGCACTTGGGGGAGGGGCGCTACGGTCACCCGTGGTGTGAGTCTGCTCTATAATGCTAATGATTTCCGTATTTCATCGCCTCCAACTCATGATGTAAGTTTCACATGGTTTGCATGCTTCCTTCTTGGTGATGCATTTTGTGCGGCCAGCAGTGTAATTTAAAATTACTGATTAAAGTATTATATTCCATTCAGTAAAATAAATAGTAAAAATTTAGGAAATTAAAATAATTATTAAACTCTTTAATTTAGCATTGAATATAGCTTAGGCTAAGCTCCATATGAATCCCTTATCCCAAACTTGTATTTCTTAAATCCTTGGATGTCAAATTTACATGCTTTTATATTATGTAAGTAGTAATTAATCGATAAAATACTGGCCTATGCCAATTTTTAAAATTTAAGTAATGAATCAAAATTTTGTTAATACCCATACAAGAACAGAAGTAACTAAAACGATTTATCCTGAGAAAAATTTAAACAGTAAAAACTACATAAGTACAACTCAGTTTGGAGTTCTTTTAAAGTTAGCCGTGCAACATATGCCCCTAGGATTGCTCCGTAAAATCAAGCTAAATTAAGCACAAATAAATTCATTTTCTAAAAATTTACGGATGTTTTCTTACATTATTGTTATGGTAACCACACCATACGAATGTTAAATTTCTTTTCTTCACGTTCAAATTGAAAAAAGAGTTATGTGCGATAGTTCCAAAACATTTGTTACGATCTTCTACAAGCCAATAGAAGTCATTATTTCCATGTGATATATGAAGCAAGAAAGCACTATGGAGTAACTCTACATCGTTATAGTGTACCTACCGCCAACTATAACGAGCTACTTTGGAAAGCTGTCGCCCTGTTACATGCAATTCCGTCATCTCTATCGACCAAGCAATGCTGTGCTTAGCGTGTTTCGTGTTTTTGCCAAACACGCGAGAAGAATTTATAAGAGGGATAAAAGCAATCATTTTCACTTTGTGTTGTTTAGGTAGGTCACAGTCAGAGTATCTCATTTGCAAAGGAGTAGCTGTATTTTAATGGCGATTCTTAATTAAAGCACCACGCGTCGATATAATGTGTTGATTTGCAAGATGGGTGTTCCCTTTATAAGTAATTTATGAACCGAGTTTCTGTTGAAAAGAAGCAGCTTCGATGTATAAAATAACATTGTATAGGAAATTTGTGATGTAGTATCTATGAGCGTGTAGCGTAAATTTGAATCAAATTATTGCTTTGTTGGTACCTTTTTGTTGAAAATTATTTGAAATTTTTTAGCTGGGTGCTCGATTTTTGTGGCTTATTATTTCAGACCGAAGCCTAGTATGAGGTGCATAGGTTAGGTAAAAACTTCAGTATATCGAAATTTAAACCATTTTATTACAAAGAACGGGGAAAGGATTGTTTAATGTTTACTAAACAATTATGCATTGATATATTTTGAATTAAACAGCTGAAAATTGTATTCCCAAAATTATTCGAAGATAATGAAATTATTAGAAATTTTTTTAATTATCTCCCTCCCCCTCCTTGCATTAAATTACGATGTAGGGATTGTTGTTCTTGTAAATTGCTCACAATTATTAATGATATATATATTGTATAATAAAACAAAATTAAATAATAAAAGACAAACTGTAATTCCTACAAAGCTAAGAATAGATGAAAGTGGATTTTAAAACTTATAAAAACCCACCAAAATATAAGTAGACATTTAAAAAATCAATAGATTAAAATAGAAAACTATTATGTTTTCTAAAGCTGTCACTGATTTAAGACAGTGAAATAGGGTTAAGCTTGCTTTACAGGATCCAACCTTCCCTATCCAGCAGAAAATTTTGACATAATAGTGCAATAGAAAGTGAAGAAAAAAACTTAGGAAAAATAATGAAGCCAAGCCTAACAGTACCACGTGAAAGCGAAAGGACAATTTTTAACAAATAAACTCAAATATATGAATAATGTAAAATTGTAGAATGTTACATATTGAAACAAACAAATACTATACAGGGTTTTTCATAAATGATGGGAGTAACTTTAAGGGGTGATAGTACACATCAAGACGCGTAATAGTAAATAGGAAACCAAGTGTCCCAAACGTCTTCCGAAGGAGAAAGGCGCCATCAAAGTTTAGGGTCCTAAATTTCAAATGATGATAAAAAACGGAAAAATGGATCGATTCATTTGCGGTTTTCACTAAAATCATTCTTTAAATTAGTATTTTCTTTAAAAAAAAGTTTTAAAGACAAAGTTAAAAAAATGCCGTTAGAGGGCGCTCTAGACTTTGGAGTACCGAACAACTACCTTTTACCAGTAATTTTTTATTTTGTTAAATGTTTACAAAAGCTTA